>JAOTOL010000871.1:110000-151765 GCA_034440575.1 Imbricaverruca yamaguchii | reverse complement strand
GTGCGTGCGCGCGCGCGCGCGCAGCGCGCGCGCGTGCGTGCGCGCACACGCCGCGTGTGTGTGTGTGTGTGTGTGTGTGTGTGTGTGTGTGTGTGTGTGTGTGCACTTGTACTTCGTGTATACCGAGGCCATTTTCTGTTTGCACACCTGGGAACCGAGGACGTTAAAGTGTATACCGAGGACATTTTTGACGTCCTCGGTATTAAAACTACGTCTGCAGCATTATAAGATGCTTACCAGTCACCTGAAGAGTTTTTCTCGACATTCTCGGTTTTCACCATATTTGTGACCGTGTGTGTCCAGTAGGTGTGTGTGTGTACTGTGCAGATAAAGTGTGAGCAAGCTGAAATATTTAGTGACGTCCGAATGCATGGTGGGGAACGAATGAGTACTCTTTGGTACTTGTTTCTTGCCATCTGTGAGTGCAAATAAATTGAATTAAATTATTGACCACATGCAACCAGAAAAACTATACTATATCCTTTTTAGTTTTAGGCCATTTACCACACACATGCAAAAAATATATAGTTGGGCTTGTGCGCCCATCACGAGGACAAAGTACAGGCTTGAACGTAAGTATCGTTGCCCACCACTACACCGAATTGGAGGGCGCGACTGGATCATGTCTGCAGCGTGGTGTGCGGCTCGATGATGTTTGCAGCTTGCTCCAGTCAGGAGAGGATTTGGACAGAATTCAAAGGTGAGTGCTATTTTGGTGAAGCCAACGAATTTATCGATGTATTTAGCTTCTGCAATATGCCAATATATTTCCATGATAGTAGCAGCGGCGAAGTATTATATTAATTTGTGGCTCCCTCAAGCACCTTTCGTTTGGCATCTTCCGTTTAGGGAGATTCTACATGCTTGTGGTTTTTCGTCTGTCGTTCCGTACCTTGATGTGGTAAGAGCGTGAAATTTGATAAACATTCTGCATTTCTTTACTCTACGTCGTGCCGACATTTTCGTGTCTTGATCGCATCACAGGCGGATCCAGGAATCAAATTCTGGAAGGCACTTTTACATACATTGGAAAGCTTAGGATAGGACGTAGATCTGAATATTTTTACTGTTCAGGTGGACTATAACGTGAAATTCAACTGCTCATACTACCTTCTTGATCTATTGAAATGCTTATTTTAAGCCTAATATGTCAAGGGCGGATCAAAGGAGGCCATAATTGGTTCAACAAGTTACTGGTTTTACCAAAGTAGTATTAATTACGCTATCAACGAAGGATGGCTTTTTAGTCCATACTTCACGTACTTTGCATGCCCTAATTCACATGGATGATACCACATGTAGCCAACGAGCTAACTTGTATTATACCATTGGCGAAACCCATAGAAGTCAAATGGGTATGGTAAGTTCTCTTACCAAAGAATGCAAGCGTTTGAATATCAGAATTGGGTCGCCACAAGTACATATTGATTCTGAGTTTGTACTGAAAGCCAGTGATATGTATCCATAAATTTGCGAGAAAAAATATATATGGTAAACTTTCGTAGGTGGGTGTAGGAGATAATGGAGCTATAATGGAGCTTGGGACAATAGCAGCCCATGGAAAGGTGACAAGACACTTGGTACCAGATTAACCTAACCCTTTTACGGTATGGTTTTGCTAGACCTGAATCTGTAGATTTGGGGAGGGCAATTCCAAAACTGTCCCCCGAGATTTCGGAATCTATTGGGCCGATTTCAAAACTGAATAGTTCAAGCTAATTTTACCGGTCAGATCCATATTTTTATGATGTCGAGATGGGTTTTTTCAATAGCAAAGTCAGGAGGAAAACATGGAGAAAAGTAAAGCCGTATGGGTCTATATATTCTCAATATTCTAAAGTTTGTAAGATATGACGCTATGGGAGTGTGCCTCAATCAATCCATTTCGGCCTACCCATTCCCTTCGTGTATTATCCCCTCCACCCCCCCCATCATTTTCAGAAATCAACACTCATGCAAAATAGTCACCAGGGAATCACATTATAAAAGACCCTGATTATAGGCTGATACAGGAATTCTCAGGTGGGGACATGTTTTCCTTGGAGGTGCTTAGTCTCGATCTTTTTATTCGGCGGCAAAATTCGCTCGTCGGGCAGGTTGGGGTGGGCGTGGGGGTGATCTCGAGGATACCGGGGAGTGCCTTTCGTTTCAATGGGGCGCTTTTTCCTCTGAAAGGGATGTCTGAGCTGGAAGATCCGTTGAGCGTATTTGCATGTTCTGAACACTTCTCGTCATCAACTGGATCTGCCATTGGGAACATTTATGGCTCCGTCACTGCTTGTGACGCATTATTACCGTTTGTCCTCCTCCTTCCTCCAAACATTATAACGGCAACATAATGATGCCGCTTTCAGAAAACCGGTCGCTTGTTGCCAATTTGTCTTCCCCTGGATTAGCCACTGACATGATTTGGCTCAAAATAGGCATTTTTGTAGGTAAACAAGATAATGTGAGCAACTGAATTACAAATTACAATCATCTGAGCAGTAACACGATTATGATATTTAGGCATGCTGTTCCTACGTTTTCGCAACAATCCGTCAGATGCGCCTCCCAATATTTGCCCTGGAGCCGCCTCTGATGCAATCACGCGATTAAAATTTTGCGACTATAGAAGAAAGTTGGAAAAAGTCACCGAGTTTCTTCCCATCACAATTGGGTAGGGGACGGCAGACGAAAACCACACCGGGGAAGAGAGCGAAATGCGCTCTCAGCTACCAGATTGGTGTAACACGCGCACCCTGAAAACCTTGGGAGGAGTGGTGGGGGTCGGCAGGATAAAATGAGGTCGAGATCCTCAGGCGCGTCGAGCCGTTACGCTAACGAAGCCTTTGTGACCTTGAATACATAGCAACTGGGCGGATGGCCGGTTGGCCGACGTTCGGGAGCATTTGTACCTCGCATTCAAGACTGGAAATCTGTGATCAAACTAGTGGCGGGGTGGTCCAGGTTCTTATTTTCGGGACATATGTTCAAACTACTGACAATGAAAAGTGAGACACTAACACTTAAACCCAACCATTGCAAACCCAGTGGCCCACCCCATCTCCCTCTGACCGGCATCTCAGCCATGCCCGCAGCTTTCATAATTACGAGCGATCTCCAAAGTTTTTTTGTTGCGTAGGATGTACTATCAATTTGCGAGACAATCAGAAGCTTCATTACAATATCCCTGTTCATGCATGACATCGTCGAAACAGAACAGTAGTGCACGGATTCCTGCCTTTTCTCCGGTCATCGTGTTAAAGGGAGAAGAACACCGTCCTGACGAGTAATAAGTTTCAGGTCTTAGGATAATTGGAGGAGCATCTGTGAGGAAGGGGCTTCGAGAGACGAGCAGGCTAGAGCTAGCAATCAAAGGCTTATCCGATAGTGTGGGCAGGGCGGGGCCCACACTCCCACACACCCTTACTCCAATTGGCGAATTTTCTGTAACCTAAGGACATTTCTTGATATAGCAGGCCTTAAGCATATGATATATCTGGTCTTAAACAGGGTCAACGCATGTTCATATCAACGAATATTTTTCTTGAAATCGAGATTATTTACTCTCCCCAAGCCCGGTTTCTAAATGTGAGCGTTTACTAGAAGGGTTCTGAGTAGAGTAGTAGCGTTAGGCTAGATGGTTGCGGTTGTAGAGTGGTAGTATTTGTGCTAAAATACGATTCATTGTAGAAGTTAACGATGTAGGCAGTGATATGTCCAAGGAAAACTGTAGAAACATGAAACCCTGAGAAGCACATAGTTGACACTGGAGTAGAAGTATGGTGACATCAATCCTTCAATCCTAAATTATCCAATGTTGGAGCGAGTACCGAGTGGTACTCAAGGGCCTGGGCTGTTCATGATTAGATAGCGAGGCTTTGTCTAAAGGGGTCGATATTTGTTATACTTGTGCGGATTAATTTTGTGTCAAAGTAGACAGTATATTTCTACCTTGATTTTATGGCATGTCGATAGTAGATGCCCGCTTTAGGTGGGCTTCCTTTGAACAAAAAGAGAGTAGAGCTGATAAGGAGGAATGCATACGTAATTTTGTTAAGGGGGACCCAAAATAAAAAGGATCCATGAAACAGAGGCTGCTTTCTGCGCGCAAAATCCTATTTTGACCTTGTGAAGATGTACAGATTGCTTGCATCTATTGTATTTGTTTGTTACTAAGGACGGGATGGAGCCAGGCCCGCATTTGGTTGTGTGTTTACTGCTAAATAGTAGGTGTAAGGAGCTCCTTCGAGGTTTTTCCTGGTCAGAAGACTAGGCAGGTCATGGTGGTTGGTGGAGAGGGGGGACGGAAGGATAGGAAAGAAAAGCATAGATTGTCATGCTTTTGCACAAATGCCAGAAGTTTTAAGAACAAGATTAGGGAAATCAAATGCGTGACATCTGACGAGCCTATTCCGTTATAATAGAGACCAGTCGGATGGCGGGACGGTACCAACCAATCTCCCTGACATACTGCCAGTTCCTATTAATGTGTTATTTCCGTCCAGTGTCGTATTTGAAATCATGCAAAGAGGCTGGGGTGCCAACCAGAATTTTCTAATTGAAGACTGTCGAGTGAGGTTAGCATACACAAATGATGTTAAGGGTTAAAAAAATTGCAACATGACCTATCCAAATCTAGCCTAGCATCCCATGTAAGGATTTGTTTTATAAATGGTTAAATAAAAATGTATCGTTCTTTAAAATATCAAATTAAAAACCTAATGCAATCGAACCCTTTTTGAAAAGTCCAAACAAATTATAATATTTCCCAACTCGGAAAAAAATTAGAACCTTCCTTAGCCTAACCAATCCTAGCCCCTTTCTTTTCTTCACGGAGGTTTAAAATGTATGAAAATTTGTCTCGTGAATACCCTAAAGCACAATAATACCAATTGCCCTCCAAAAAGTACACAATGCTAAAGGGAACTTCTCCTTCATACTTCAAGGGCATTTGGAAATTTGAAAACAAAAATAGTAGGCAAAAGTATATAGGTATTTAATAAGGGGATATTCTGTTTTTCAGTCACCCATTCTCACCTCGAGAAGTATTCTGGGAGACATCTGCACTCCAATTATGGAACTTTCCACATTTTCAGGAATTATTGCGAGTCTAACTTGACCCCTTACGCCGGACCCCCTCCCTAACAACGGCCCCGTGCGCCGTGCATGCCACTTCTGAATGCACTATATGCATGTCCTTGCCGTGACCGTTTCGGTGCGTCGTCTCTTCTGGAAAAAAGAACAACAAACGTTCTGCCGTTCATAATTCAGGGTTCCGCTACGTTCAGCCCACTTCCGATGTAGGCTATGGCCACTGACGGTGGCACTAATACCAATGTAGTCACCCGACGTACTCTGGATTTGGCAGACAACTAGCCAAGCCATTAATAATATTAGTTGCTTTGTTGGCTCAGGCAGACCAGCATCCCCCTTCAGTTTCCCACAAGCAACCCACTCGTCGCCCCACCGCTCGGGGTCATGGGTCAGGGCTCTGCAGACGACACCTAACACATTAGCACCACCAGTACAACCCTGTTCAGCCTGCGGCGGCCTAATGCGACACCTACGGCCGACGCCAGATGCCATATCATCTTATCAAAGTATGAACTACGGGTCTCATATGTCAGTGTTTCGCAGCACGGGGAGTCACTGGACTCAAAATTTTGAGAAAGAAAACATACTTAATGGCATGATCATCTCATAAATACATGATTTTGCAATAGCTTCACAACAAAAGAAACAATTTCGTTAGTCAAGCATACACACCTGCTTCAAAATAATCCACCGAAATATAGAAATGTCACTTATCAATCGCATATAGTCAATACCAAACACATTGGAAGAGAGAACAGTGCTCGGACCGACCGAAAACCTGAAAAAGAATGCAATCATGGGTGTGCGCCCTCAGTTTATGAAAGCAGCTACAGGCCTTGGGATCGAAAAAAGCTTATTGGGTGGTTCACGACCCACTGTATGCACAATCATGCCTAATAGCGGAGTCCACACTGTGTCGCCAGTGGGCCGCGGGATTCGGAAATATCCAGAGCGGTGCCAGTGTTGAACACCGGACCTTTGCATCCAGAGCTCAACATCGTAACTACTGGGCCATCCCCACCCCTTGCACACCAACAGATTTTTGCTTTCAGACCTGAGACATCCTTCATCCATCTGGAACACCCATCCAAGCTTCGGGCACACCACTTGCAGGACAAAAGGGCGCATTCGGCGCCCTGTTAGCCAGTAACTGCCCTTTGACGCCTAAGGGGTGGAGGGGCACGGCCCAACGGCACCCTAAATACGCTAATTTGTGTATGTGTAGCAAAACTGGAATGATTATGGAAGTGAGCTGCAAGGTACAGTGGGATACAATTTCCTATGTCCAAAGGTGCACCGGGTTAGATATTCGTCGCTGCATGATGAAGGATCCGGTGAACATCCTTCAAATTCGTGCCTACAAGGCAAACGTGTCATTTGTCGAACTCACTGGATAAGAAAGCACCGGGTAGCAAGCTATGGTGTCCATGTGTTGCCGCGTTTTTAATCATGGGGATAAGGACAACAGTACATTCCCTGAGGGGCAGTACATATCATGACGACCACATGAGCTAGACGAGGTCAAAGTCGGCAGCGCTTCTCATTTTAGTCTTCTCGTCTAAAATGAGACTTCTTATCAAAGTCTCATTTGAGGGTTATGCTTTCTGAGAGCTGTCAGACCAGGGTTTCGAAATACTTAGTCGTTTTGCACATTTATGTGCAGATATTTCTCCAACGAAAACGCAACAATAATCTGGCTCACCACGATTCAGGTCACGAGATTAGGTGAGAATAAAAACTGGTTATCCCTGGAATATGTTGCAGGGTATGTTGTCTTCTACAAAGGCGCAAAGTTTCACGTCGCTGTCAGGTCTGATCACGAGGATATGCTCCAAAATAGGGAAGGTGGGAACAATGAACTAACAAAGAATTGGCGTCATATATCTCGCCACTGGCATTTGGTATCTAGAACCTATGGCTTATTGCAGCGTGGTCCCTGACTGCAGAACTTCCTAGCTTTAGGATTGTGCCTAACGACAATCCAACTGTTGCAGGTGACTGCGGCTCTCAACGTTGGCACTGATCTGAGGCTCGTGGCGGGGGCGGTGGTGCAGGCGCAGTCAGGCACAGTCGTCGAGTACAGTCGAATTGTCCTAACCGTGTGGGACGAATGAGCACGCAGCTGTGCCGGCGCGGCCAGTCTGGCTGACACGTGCTGCGTCTATTTCAACAAGGGCTGTAAACGACTGGTGCGTTCTGGATGTGTTTTATAATACATGAAATCGTGCTCCAAGCCGTCTGGCAACCGTGCGTGTGCCCAGCAAGTATATTACTGAATCTTTGAAAAGTGTACCTTCGACGTACCCTTGTGGAGCGCTTAATTGTCTTAACCAGAAAATGTCCTTTTCCTCAAAAGCTCATCTAATGCGTCAACGGGATGGGTGGACGTTCCCTACGCATTTCCCCGGCTGTATATCCCTCCACACATAGCAATCGTTAAATCCAGTGTATATCGGAGAAGGATATCCTGGTGACTGTACCATACTACGCATTGCTATTTACCTGGCCTTCCCTCATCCAGTGATAATGATATGCCCTGCCCTCTAATTCAGCCCTGTTCATTATTCGATACCAACTTTCTGAATTAAACTTTTCAGGTTAGTTCGGAAGCGACGGAATTTCAATTTATCTCAGTGTCAAAATCATAGGTGTCACCATCGGTCCTCATCTACATAGGACAAGCACATCCCCGCAGTCGTTGAACGATGTCGCATGTTATTAGTCGGCCTGGCTACGATGTGCCACGGGGTGCCCAAAGGCACAACGCGAATGTTCATCGAAGCAAAAATATTTCCGCATGCTCGATACTGCATCGGTGCCTGAAGAAGCTGCACTGCAGCACAGAAGAACCGAAAGCCATCCATCTTATTTAGTGCTCGTATCGTGAGTGGCTTAGGCCGACGTTAAGCATGTAACTCCGGTGTAGCGAGAGTTGGGATGGAGACGAGTTGACAGCGTACGTAAGACATGTCCTTGCGTTTATGCGCCACTTCCTGACAGCACCAATGCGCCAGAAATCTTGCGGGGAAGGATCGTAGATCTCCACGGTGACCGCCTGCCATGCACGGGCGATCAGAGAAAGCCGGCTTGAGCTACTTCATGCTCGGAAAGTGTTCGCTCTGGAGCTTTCTATATCGGGCCAACAGTAGCTGAAATCATGTCCCATCAGATGTCAAGCACCCATCAGATCATAACAGACTAATGGTGTGATGTGACCGCAGGATGCATGACGCATCTTCGATGTGTAGTAGGTACCGCAGTGCCGTGTCGAAGAACAGTGTTTGTTTTGTGCTCAGCATGTCTATTCATGTGTGGATGTATGAAACCAGTTTTGTAAAATTGACATGGATGCTATGAATCCATTTCATCAAAGCTCTAAATATACTGTCGCATCTCATCTCAGCTTTTCCTACATTGAACCCGGTACTTGACTTCCGTGGACACGAATTAATAATGGAACAACTAGCCTGAAACATGGCTGACATGTATTAAATAAGCACATCACGGCATATCTTTGTCCTAGTTGACATATTTAACTACCGAGACAACTGTTGTGACACCAGTCAAAACGAGCTTCGCTGTGGGATTTAATTTGTTGGCATGTCATTGGTTGAGTGTTACCAGTGGATAGATCCAAATCGGGACCTTAGGTCAGTAATCGTGACCTTAAATAAAATGTTGAAATAGGAGGCTACTCGTCTTAAGACGGGTACCTATCCTATCTTTGTGAGCCCCTACCTTGGGCCCGGCGATTGTTAACATGGAACCCAATGAGGAAACGCCCCTTGCATGTAAGGGCCGTGCATCCCTGAAATACATGCAATATTCCACCAATGCACGCATGGCTTCTTTCACATTGTCACAAAATACAAGGATCCCAAAAGGAAGGACCTTGAACAAAAGTCTCTGAGATCTTTGTGGAGATAACTACAAACACTAGCTTTGACTTACATTCTGTTCCTGATTGGTTGTGATTTTCAGTGTGAAGCCGTCTCCTGAAACCACACTTCAAATGTTTTGTGTATTACCGAGCAGGGGCCTACTTAAAGGTCAGGGGAGCGACACCCCTCCCACCCCTTCACGGTAAGCAGAAACTTTTCCCGCCTCTTTCGCGCGGTGGTTGAGTCAGGAAGCACATTGGATTGCCCCCAGGTTTTCAGCTTTGGCCTGCAATCAGAAATGTGTGAAGACTTAAGCCCTTCCACACCGCGGGTACGTATGTCGAATGGAGGATGATGAAGGATGGAAGATGATGAGGAAAGCGATGATGGACCCAGATATCGAAGGCTCATGAGCCACCTTCCCAAAGTGTGTGACGATATACATTGTTTCTCACTCACTCCGAAGGGACGAGTAGTCTAGGGGTAAGTTGCTCGTCTCACAATCGAAATGTTGTGGGTTCGAGTCTCACCTGTCGCTACTCTTCGCCCGCGACCAATCGGCGTGAGAGATTGCGACGCTACATAACTTAATGGTCGATGTGTCGTGAAACCAATAACCAACCAATCACTCACTCCGAAAAGTGGGTTGAAAGGCTATCCAAATATCTCAAGCTTTGTGGGACTTCCTACAGAAATATCTGCTTTTATCTAATATGGTAGCGGATGGTAGCGGTCCTCAGTGTGAAGCCTTTCTTCTAGAGAGCACTTCAACTTTTATGTGCGCTTCCGGGACGGGGCCTCCTCAGATGTCAGGAACGCCGCCTTCCACAGGGCAGGGGGTAAATTCCCTCGCTCGCTGCACACCCCGGCGGCGATGCCCCTGGTCCAGTGTGACCGAATTCACTCAGCTAACCGTCAGGATGTAAAGGAAAGTGATTCCTGAATATTTGGCTATGGCGAATTGAAATGGAACCGCAAGTAGCTGATACCTTCACGATGCTACTCAGGGTTTAGGATATATTTTACTTCGAAATGCATTGACATAGTTTCCTCGACACTTAGCATTGCGAATCTTGGATCATTGCTTCCCACAGCACAACCAGCTCAAATTAGTCTCGATTATATGTAATTGAAGTGGATATAAAAACAGGGATAGGGCACTGGACATGGCTCACATCGGACGACTGGCCCGCAACAGTAGCGTCGACATACCTGACAAAGCAATGGCCGCGGAGCGAGGGCCAGCACATCCCACGTCAAGCGTAATCGCATGCCTGCATTCCTACTGAAAATGCTCAAACCCTACGTCAAAACAACTGTACGACTATTCACTAAAATAGGGAGTGTGCTACAAATCGTAGTGACATCCTTATCGAGAAAAGCACACGTTCTACGCATAAGAAAAACACTTTTTGGGACAGGCTTTCCACGTTTCATTTTCCACGGTCAGATGGCCCTTTTGGATGGTGGCATACCCAGGATGGAATCCTGACCACGCTTCTGTTAATCAACGCCTCTCTGAAAGGCACAGGAGGGAGCGTAGACGTGGAGATTGAGAAGAGTACAGCTTGCGCACATGATAATTAGTCCTCCGGTGGTTTTTGGACGCTTTTCGGTTTAAAGTACAGTTGTGATATAAACGACATATAGATATAATCGAGCGATATATCTAATCTAAGCCTTCTTCAGTGGTGTAAATACCATACAATTTTCGCTCAACTGTGACAATAATCTAATAGCTTTTCAATTGGGTAAATTTCCTTGTTTTCATTCCCCCCTCCCTCCCACACGATTGCGAACATTAGGATACGAATCCATGATTTTTTAAGACGACGGTCCTACGCTTAGGAATCTTCCCATCAGCTGGGATAGGTTGTTTGGACTCAGCACAGGAATTAGCACAGACACATAAGACCACACATATGCACTTATTTGGATAAACCAAACACACTGTTTTCGCATTTAAAGGAAGTTGCCATTGGTGCCCATCAGGCCACAGTCCTCGGTGTGCACAATGGACACATTTGGACACACATTGTCCTCGGTATTCACGATAAATATGTATATGGACACACATTGTCCTCGGAAGTCACGATAAACATGCATGGACACACATTGTCCTCGGTATTCACGATAAACATGTATGGACACACAATGTCCTCGGTTTTGCCGATGTCCTCGGTAATTCAATCCACACTGGGAGCCAACAATTGGACACTTCCTCCAAAATCGACCCTTCATCTTACTCGGCAGATCTCGCTCTATCACCGAGAAGAAATCGATGCTTCTGCGGTGGTAAATAAAGGGTGTCCTCGTTTGTGACCGCCAGGTCATAGTCCTCGTTAGTCACGGTAAACACGTATGTGTGTGTGTGTGTGTGTGTGTGTGTGTGTGTGGGGTGGGTGGGGCAATACCCTTGAACTTCCATGAAAAGTGGGGGACCATACCCCTTCCTCCCCATGATTCTAGACCTATGATATTTACTCGCCTTGCCGATGCCGGTGGATTCAGTAACGGTGGAAGTGGCGAGGGCAGTGGCATATCCAAGGGGGATGAGAGAAAACAACAAACATTCTCTGTGTGGGATATTTTTATATCATGTTCAGTTCCTACCGTATCCAGATATGACGAGTATTATACTAATTGGCATTAATTTGCATACCACTCGATCCGACTCAAAACAGGCTGGCTGTACCCTGTAGGAGAGTTTCTAAAAATGTACTGTTCGAACCGTAAAACATGTATACTAGCATAGTACCGTAATGCTGGTCCGTAACGGTTAATACCGTGACGGATATTGATTTTATGACACATCGACGTTAAGTCATGTAGCGTCGCCAATCTCTCACACCGATTGGTCGCGGGAGAAGAGTCGCGACAGGTGAGACTCGAACCCACAACCTTTCGATTGTGAGACAAGCAACTTACCCCTAGACTGCTCGTCCCCGTTAATACTGTGACCCCGTAAGTCAGCCGACATGCAACTCATGAACTTGAGCCGGCCGATGGCTTGCCGACGGCCCGCGCGCGGCAGCGGCCGTAGGTGAGCTTAAAGTCCAATGGCCGGGCGCGTTGCGGTTATCTGCGGGGCTGGTAAATGTCACCTGACTGTTCGACACCAGGTGGCATCGCCGTCTTACCTCGGAAATGAAACGTCTTTTGACTACCAATTGGAATCGGGGCCCAAAATACGTCACTACTAGTAGCCAATGAGAGGGTGACGAATCGTCTTGAGGTGTGTGCAGAGCTGTGGGCAGGTGTGTTCCAGACCCCCTCTGACAGAGCGCTCCGGACTGTCGTGACGCGCGTTCCTGCCGCGGTCGGACGCCTCGATAAATTGAACATCTGTCTTCTGGCCCATAAATTAGAAGTTATAGCATTTACTGTCGGCGTTGTATGAATTTTCGTTTTTACCGTTTAATTGCCTTTAACTGCACAATACATTAAGTACAGCGTAATCGAACTTTCGGAGTTTTCGCGACGCGCGGTTCTACTGGACTATATCACGAGCCTACAAGGACGACCTTTTCTATAACACACACTTCGTGATGAAGGCGGGAGATAAACATTTGTCTTCGCATGTGGAGACTTTGGCATTATCTTTATGATGCTGCTTGGTAAATAATGCATTTAAGACAAGGCTTCTTACATATGAAAGAAGAAGAGCATTAAGTAAAGTCCCGTACACCACCGCCCTTATTATCTGCAACGAATGGACATTGTCCTCATTTAAAGACATCGTTGCGATGTTATTTCATCTTTAATCAAATTTGACGAAGTATAAGGGTAGTGTCAGTTGATCAGGAATACCTTCATTGAAACCAGTGATAAATTCTGAGGATGTTCCAGGGGAATTTTTAGTTAGTATCACCCTTTGATCAAGATATTCAATTTCAGATGCGGCCACATCATGCTTCCGGCATCCCCCATGCTTAAGCTATGCGGAAATGTGTGAATATTGCAACCTTAGAACAAATTTGACGAATACTAATGTCCATTATACTGGGGTCTCAGTGGTATGAGCTGATACAGAATTGATGGATGTATCAATCACAGGTTGGGCAAAATCTTTAGATAGCACACTTTCTTTCTTTTTGACAATTATATTCAAGATATTGCATTTAGCGGCCGCGGCCGCCATGCGACCCAATGGCATGCTTACAGTTCGAATATCCGCCACTAGGTGCAAACGAAGCGCCGCCAGTAGCGTGGCCGCGCATGTCCCCTATCGCAGTGGCCTATGAGTCCATGAGTATTCAACTGTAGTATTGTATTCATTGTCTGTATGTGTTAGCGCGCGTGTGTGGGCGTTTAGGTGACGGTTGTTTCTTTTTTGTTTGAGCTTTTTGTTGGTCTGTGTGGCTGAGTAGAGGGTGGTGTCGCGCTTGAGGGGAGGGGGGGTTGTGGTGTCTGAGTCAGTTGTGGTGTGGTCCCTGTCCGTCTGTTCCTCCGGGTCTGTGTCCTGATGTGTGTGTGGGTGTGGTGTAGGTGATCTGTCCGATGTGTATGTGGTTTGTGGGGATGCTGGGGGTGCTGGTTGGTATTGTGATGGCGGTGGTGGGTGGCAGAGTGGAGTGGATAGGCTTGAGTGTGCTTGGCGATGGTTTGAGGAGGGTCCTGGTGTTGGTGGTCTTGTTTTGCGTGTGTTAGTGTTAGGTGGTGTTCGTGTGTGCTGAGGTTGTGGTTGCTCTGTGTTGGTGTTTGCGTTGTGTTCCTGCTGGGAGCGTGTTGGCAGAGCCGGGCAGTCTGCGTGTGAAGGTGGTGGTGGTGGCTGTTTGTGTAAACCCGGCTCTGTATGACGAGACGGCCACGCCGCCGGCGGGTCCTGGACCAACGCCCTGGCCCGGCACGGGTCCATGCCCTCAAGGTGGGCCCGGCGGAGCACCTCTCTCCGCCATCCACCGAGGGCAGGACCCATCCGAGGCCGCGTGGTCTCCCCCCCCCCCGCAGGTGGCGCTGCTCAGCTCGCCGCTGGTACATTGTTCTGTTGGGTGTGCTCGCGAGCAGCTACCGCATGTGTGTTGTGTTGCACGTCACCCCCGTTGTGTGCCCGTATCGCTGGCATTTCTTGCAGCGTTGCGGGAGGGGTGCGAGTGGTTTAACCGTGTATCCGAGGTAGCCTGCTTTGATGTGTGTTGGTGGTGTGCGTGATTGGAATGTACTTATCAGCAGGTGGGTGGTTGTGTAGTCCGGTCTCGGGGCCGGTCGGTACACGGCGGAGACGCCCTAGTCCTCAAGTTTGAGAGCCAGTGTCTCCGCCGGTATACGACTAGCTCCCTGGCAATGCTGGTGCCCTGAGTTATGTTGATATTTGTAGCAAGTGTGATTGTGTTAGGTGTTCCTTTAATGTGACGGAGACGGCGGAGACGCCCTAGTCCTCAAGTTTGAGAGCCAGTGTCTCCGCCGGTATACGACCAGCTCCCTGTGCAATGCAGTGCCCTGAGTTATGTTGAGATTTGTAGCAAGTGTGATTGTGTTAGGTGTTCCTTTAATGTGTCTGATTTTGGTAAGCAAGTAGGCGTCAGTAGTGCCTGTGTGAGGAGCGCCTCTGACCGGAGTGGTTTGGCGTCTAGAGGCGCCCGTGTAGTGTGAGATCTCCCCGTCCACCAGACAGGGGTCCAGGATGCCCATTGGCTCCCCGTCCCCCGGTGGTAGATGTATAACTCCCCCGTGGGTGTTGGTCCGGTGGCGTTCATATTTTTGTTGTTGTTGTTCGAATTTTTGTTGTTTTGTGATGTTGGGCATATAGTGAAAGTGGCAGGTGGGTGTGACACAATACACTGAACAGTTTTGGCGTAGGGTAAAGAATGGCGTGAAGAAAGCTAGACAGGTGTAAAAGTGGGGCAGATAAAGTTGAAGAGTACACAAAGAAATCAGAAACTGAGCTTGAAGAGAGCACGGAGAGATAGATCAGACAAAGATCTTGCAGAGGGCACTAGAGGGGATTCGGGTGGGGGTTGGAGGGGGGGGGGGAGCCCGGGGTGAGAAGGAGTGGCAGCACCGCCGGACTGACATTATAGTACACTAGAGGTAACCTGGTAGGTGTAGATGAAGCTGAAGTGAAGAAGAAGCACTGCACTGTGACACAGGAGAGTCGGTCTTCAAGATGTAGAGGCAGATGTAGAAGCACGTAGAGGCAGATGTAGAAGCGAGTTGGCAGAGTTGAACTTGAAGATGCTGGAGAGTCGGCCTAGAAGTCTTGAAGTCTTGAGATGCTGAAGATAGGTTAGAGGGGTGAGAGGGTAATTGTCGTGTGCGAAGGGCGGAATGGAGATGACATGTGAGGTTTGTGTGCGGTGTGTATATGTATATGTATTGGTGGCAGATGGCAGCTGGCAGGTGGCAGGTGGCGTCTTCTTCCTGGGTTCCCGGTTCGCAACCGTAACCTTGACTGGCGTCTTCTTCCTCCTTCTTGTCCTCCGCACCAATCTCCTGTGATCTCAGTAGGCAAGGCGATCCAAGGCAGCGGCGCTGGCGTGCGAAACTGTCACTCACACACACACACACACACACACACACACACACACACACACACACACACACACACACACACACACACACACACACACACACACACACACACACACACACACACACACACACACACACACATACAAACACACACACAACACACGCACACACACACACATACACACACACACGCATGCCCACACACATACACACACACACACACACACACACACACACACACACACACACACACACACACACACACACACACACACACACACACACACACACACACATACACACACACACACACACACACACACACACACACACACACCCACAAAACACACACAACACACACACACACACACACAAAAAATATATATATATATATATATATATATATATATATATATATATACACACACACACGCACACACACACACACACACACCTACCCACACACATATACACACACACACACACACAGACACATACCACACACACACACACACACACACACACACACACACACACACACACACACACACACACACACACACACACCAACCTATCCCGTCCCAATTGGCTCGCACCTCCCAACAACCCCAGACGTAATCCTCTCGTCATCACGCCTAGCCCTTACTCTATCCTGGATAGCCGATACAGATCTACATATCAGCCACCACGCACCCATCACCATTACCTTCAACCAAATCCCGATCACTGGCCCACCCAATCCGCAGTCTGGCCGGTGGAACCTCAAGAAAGCTTCTTGGACCCTTTTCTCAGAATCCCTAGCAATCCAAACAGCCCACAACCATCAATCATCACCAGAACAATTCACAGACATCCTCATCACCACAGCACACCAACACATACCACAAACAAAACCACGACGCCAACACAAACCTCGCGCGGCTCCCTGGTGGAGTGACGAATGCCACCGGGCGATCCGCTCGAGGAATCATGCAAGACATACGAAAGACACTGCACACCTGAAACACTCACAATATACAAAAAAAAACTCAGAACACAATGTAAAGCCGCCCCGGTAGCTTAGTCGGCCAGAGCGCACTGATCTCCCCTATCCTGGCAACGCAGGGGTTCGAGTCGCTTGGCGCGCTCGCATTTAGGCCCCGACTTGGAGTCTCAGTTAGCAGCGGGTCCGATTAGGCGCGGAACGAGCTACCGGGCGGCCGTGTCGGTGCATTGACGGCACGTTGAACTTTCGATCAAAATTCTGCCGTTGAACTGGAATTCATGGATCGGGTGGTGGGGCCAGGATTCATGCAACAAGCTCTACTTAGCAATAGAACCCTGGTTCCTATAGCCACCCCAGCAACAATTCGTATTAAATTTATATTAAAAAAGCTATCATTAAAGAGGCAAAATGATCTCTTAGAACACATTTTGTACTCAATTTAACACATTTACACCTCTCGGCGAAATTTGGACACTTCTGAAAACATTCCAACACAGACAAAGACCCCCCAATCAAAGACTGATGGCCTGATGACCAACAACACGACAACAGACCCACAAACAATATCAAACGTATTCGCAAACCACTACCATCTTAGATCATCTACACTTCCACGACCCCCCCTCGCCTCCAATCAGACACACACGCAAACACCTTTACAACACTATATTTACACTCACATAACTACAATTAGCAATCGCACCGACAGGTAACACAAGTGCAGGACCGGACAACATTCACTATTCATTCTTCAAACAACCACCAACCTCAGCACTGCACACATTACTCGACACTTACAACACCGCATGGACAATACATACATACCCACAATCCTGGGTGCATGCTTTTCTCATAGCAACACCTAAACCAAACACGGACTCAACTCTTTGCACTTCCTATCGCCCTATTGCCCTCACTAGTTGCTTCCACAAACTATTCGAACGTCTTGACAAAAAAACGCCTACTCTATGTCATTCAAACACGGAGCTTAATCTCTCATATTCAATCAGGCTTCCTTCCTAATCGATCATGCCTAGACAACCTCGCCTACCTCATCACAAACATCCATGAAGCGGCGGCCAGGAAACGTTCCACCGTCGCCGTCTTCCTGGATCTAAAACAAGCCTATGACACCATCAACATAATAGCGCTATTATAGCACTTAACCCGAGCACGTCCGGGGGGGCAGATATCTGCCCCACTCCGGTTTTCCTCATTTGCCGCCAACCTAATAGGGTTAGCAAGGCCAAACCACGCGTAGCTGTTCATTGGTCTTTTCCGCATATCCTCATACATTTTTAATCCTGGGTCAACTCAGGTTAGGTCACCAGGTCAGGCGAAGTGACCCAACTACACTCGGAGTTCTAGGTGGCATAACTTCCACAATAATTTGGCTATTGATTTCAAACTTATAACATGTCATGCTCTCATCAGGGACCATAATATGTATATCGGTTCTTTTTTTCGTAGCATTGACCTTAGGTCAGGTCACTGCCATGGCTTCCCCATTATAGGGCTATGGTAAAATATACAAATGTTTCCTAGTTACATATTTGCACACCGAATGATCTCATAACGGTTGTGGCATGTAGATGGAAGCTATGCTCAATGCTACCGCTCACATTTTTGCTCAGTGACCTCACCAAGGTCTCTGAGGTCACCCGAGATCACTACACATTTATGCGCATTACATCGCACTGCATTGAGCTGGAAGGCTGAAATTACCGTCATTGTGCTTGTATCGTCAAGACGTTTCGATTGATACCTTAAATGACCACCCTAGGCCTTGACCTGAGGTCATGAATTAATGACATTGACCTGAGTTTCGGTTGACCTGACCTTAAATTACACCACCTATTCTCGGTAGCGCATTTCAAGGACTGTCGAATAGCGTTCGCCATTTGTTTCTATCTGTCACAGGTCCTGAGATATGTGTCACTTTCTGAGTTCCACCCGATCCGGTCGAATTTGACCTATGATGGCCCAGTGACCTGAATGTTGACCTAAGCGAAAAATTACCGAAACACTTTCGATAGAGCCCGTTACCAGCTATCCAGCGCCGTTTTCAGTTTGTCGCTAACTAGCATAGTTCCAGAGATCTTAGAGGGGACAGTCATCTGCCCCCCCCCCGGACATGCGAAGTTGGCGCGGACCGCCGGACGTGCGAATGTTAAGCATATAGACATACAAGGCAGACTACATACATTATACACTACATACAGATATACACTACATACATTTCTATTTATTGAACAGATCTTTTCAAGTCAAAATTGGGCCCCACACTTCAGACTTCAAATTCCCCACAAACGGATTAATGCAAGGCTGAGTGTGTTAATGCAAGGCTGCAAGGCCCAGTTCCCTACTTTTCATTTTAGCTCTAAATTCAGTCATCACCGACAACTTTTGGACAAAAATTGCAATCTACGCCGACGATATAACACTATGGTCATCTACCGAAGCATCGACACACGCACTAACAGTATTACAACACGCACTAACACAACTCCACAACAAACTTGCCACACTAAACCTTCACATCGCACTACTCAAATCAAAATGCATGATTTTCGGCTACAACAGACACACACCTACAACCCCTAAAGATAAACAATTAACCCATTCCCTTCGTTATCACAACAAAAGTTGTAGGTATCACATTAGACCCACGACTATCTTTTCGGCCACAGCTCCTAAACGTACAAAAACGCGTCTAAGAAAATATAAACATACTACGAGCACTTTCTGGCACACACTGGGGATCCGACCGAAACACACTTCTCACTCTTTACAAATCGCTTATTCGGCAAATTTTGGAAGAAGGAACTCTTGGAAAATGCAGCTAAATCAAACGTGAAAATTATAGATTCTCTTCGACGTCAATGCTTACAAATGTTTGCAGGAGCCTACATCACCACACCTTCCCTTACTTTTCACATATACAACCACATACCAGAACTACAGCACAGACGCACAGAAGCGTTACTTAGGTACCACTATAAGACACAACCCACGAAACAGCACCCATGCACCCAAGCACTAAAACTCATCACTACACGCATACACCAACTCATGAGATCAACACGACTAAAGACTACAATAGGCTGCCGCATACACAGACACGCCAACACTCTAGATATAACACTCCCCACAACAGCACCACTCCCACAAACCATTGCATGGAGGAAACAACCTATACCCATCACACACTTCCTTATTGACAGACCGAGAAACACATAGACATACGCAGAAGTACAACAACTATTCTTACAATTCACAGAACAATATGCCAACTATAACATCATGTATACAGACGGCTCCAAATCACAAACACAACAGACGGGCACAACGGCGGTGCTGTACCCTAACGCAGCACCGCCGCGGGCCATCCTACGTGCGCGTCTGCACGACACAGCATCCACATACACAGCAGAATTATTCGCAATCTTCTCGGCATATAGCACCATCTACAACACCAAAATTAAACACACCATAGCCACAGACGCAAAATCAGCACTACAGAGCATAACACCGCACACCAAATACAAAAACCCTCTCATACCCAAAATACTACACATCCATAAACAACTCACTATACCACAACGGCCAAGACTTCTCTGGATCCCAAGTCACACAAACATACACGGCAACGAACACGCAGACACAGAAGCAAACATAGCCACAACACTGCAACAAACCACACAGTGTCCATGTTCACAATCTGACTACTACCCCACAATACCATAGGCCATCAACAAAGACATGCAACAAGCATGGGATACAGCAATAACACAGCTACACGAAATACACCCTAAACACGAATACTGGCACTCCTTCAACCAAACCCCAGACCCAGAAGACGGACACTAGCACGACTACGCATAGGAAACACAGCACTCACACACGCCTACTTACTACTCAATCAAGAACAACCACAATGCAACACATGCCACCACACACTCACAAGTAAATACATACTCACATACTGCATCAAATACAGCAACCAAAGACAACATATCACAAACTACTGCAAACAAACAACATCCCATTGAACCTCACCACGGTCCTCAACGACGACCATCCAGCATTACACGAAGACGTCTTCCACTTTATCAATACTACACGCATAATGGAACAATTGTGAAAAAAAGAAAAAAAAGAAAAGATGTTGAAAAACTACAGAAAAAAATTAACAAAAACGAGAAAAACGGGAAAAAGCAAAAGATACGTTGCAAAAAGACAACAACACGTTCTTGCAATGTTAAACAAATGGCGACGACCCGAGCCCACCCCTCACCCACTACACCCCATATCCCAATGTGGCACGGACCGGACTGGCACCCTTTCTCGACTACATTATCTCCGGCTCTCAAACAACTCTACTGTACCATCTCTACATCTTCAATCGATCCGGACCACCTCAACTCTACTCTTGAAGACCACCTCAACTCTACTTGAACATTGCTCGACAGATCAACTAAGCCATCCCCCTCTGATGCATCCTCCTACCCTACGCTACTCACTCTCTAACACATCTTTTCTCCAACCGGAACCAGCCGACATCACCACACGGTGGCAGGCTGGCCAAATTCACTACACACACACACACACACACACACACACACACACACACACACACACACACACACACACACACACACACACACACACACACACACACACACACACACACACACACACACACACACACACACACACACACACACACACACACACACACACACACACACACACACACACACACACACACACACACACACACACACGCACACGTGTGTGTGTGTGTGTGAGTTTTGCCAGCCTGCCACCGTTTGGTGATATCTGCTGGTTCCGGTTGTGAGAAGATGTGTAAGACAGTGAGTAGCGTAGGGTAGGAGGATCAATCCGAGGTGGAGGTTTATTAGAGTAGTCGAGCAGTGGTGAAGTAGCGTTGAGATGGTCTTGAAGAGTAGAGCTGAGGTAGTCCGGATCGATTGAAGGTGTAGAACTGGTGCAGTAGAGTTGTTTGAGAGGCGGATATGATGAAGTCGAGAGTTAGTCCGGATGGTGCTACATTGGGGTATGGGGTGTAGTGGGGGGAGCTCGGGTCATCGCCAGAAATGAGCATTGCAAGAACATGAATATATATTTCTCTCTTTTTTTGGTTTTCTTTTTGTAACGTATCTGTTTCTTTTTTTTCCAATTTTCCTGGTTTTGTTCATTTTCTCTTTCGTTTTTAAACATATCTTTTCCTTTTTTTCTCTCTTTTTCCTTTTTTTCACAATTCTTCCATAATGCGTGTAGTTTTGAGAAAGTGGAAGAGGTATTCGTGTAATGCTGGATGGTCGTCGTTGAGGAGCGTGGTGAGGTTCAGTGGGATGTTGTTCGTGGTGCAATAGTTTGTGATATGTTGTCTTTGGTTGTTGTATTTGGTGCAGTATATGAGCATGTGTTTGACTGTGAGTGTGTGGTGGCAGGTAGTGCATTGTGGTCGTGGTTGATTGAGTAGGAGGTATGAGTGTGTGAGTGCAGTGTGTCCTATGCGTAGTCGTGTTAGTGTCCGTTCTCTTAGTCTGGTGTTTTGGTTCATGGAGTGCCAGTGTTCGTGTTTGGGGTGTATTTCGTGTAACTGTGTTGTTACTGTGTCCCATGTTTGTTGTATGTGTTTGTTGATGGCCTGTCGTATTGTGGGATAGTAGTCGGATTGTGAATAGGGGCATTGTGTGGTTTGTTGGAGTGTTGTGGCTATGTTTGCTTCTGTGTCTGCGTGTTCGTTGCCGTGTATGTTTGTGTGACTTGGGATCCAGAGAAGTGTTGGCCGTTGTAGTATGGTGAGTTGTTTGTGGATGCGTAGTATTTTGGGTATGAGGGGGTGTTTGTATTTGGTGTGGTGTGTTATGCTCTGTAGTGCTGATTTTCCGTCTGTGGCTATGATGTTGTGTTCAATTTTGGTGTTGTAGATGGTGAAGTATGCCGAGAAGATTGCGAATAATCATGCTGTGTATGTGGATGCTGTGTCGTGCAGACGGGCGCGTAGGATGACCCGCGGCGGCGCTGCGTTGGTGTACAGCACCGTCGCTGCGCCAGTCTGCTGTGTATGTAATTTGGAGCCGTCTGTATATATGATGTTGTAGTTGACGTGCTGTGCTGTGAATTGTAGGAATAGTTGTTGTATTTCTGCGTGTGTGTATGTGTCTTTTGGCTTATCAATGAGGAAGTGTGTGTTGGGTGTCGGCTTTTTCCACCATGCGATGGGTTGTGGGTGTGGTGTTGTCGTTGGGAGTGCTATGTCTAGTGTGTTAGCGTGTCGGTGTAAGCGGCATCCTATTGTGGTTCGTAGTCGTGTGGAGTTCATGAGTTGGTGTGTGCGTGCTGTGCGGAGTTTTAGTGCCTGTGTGCATGGGTGTTGTTTCGTGAGTTGTGTTTTGTAGTGGTATCTAAGTAGTGCTTGTGTACGTCTGTGCTGTAATTCTGGGATGTCGTTGTATATGTGAAGAGAGTGAGAGTGAGGTGGTGAAGGCTCCTGTGACTATTTGAAGAGATCGTCGTTGAATAGAATCTAGAATTTTGAGGTTTGATTTAGCTGCGTTTTCAAAGAGTGGGGATCCGCATTCCAGAATTGGCCGAATGAGTGATTTGTAAAGGGTCAGAAGTGTGTTTCGGTCGAATCCCCAGTGTGTGCCAGAAAGTGCTCGTAGTATGTTGATTCTTTTTGAGGCGCGTTTTTGTAAGTTTAGGAAGTGTGGCCGAAAAGTTAGTTGGTTGTCTAAAGTGATACCGAGAAATTTTGTTGTGTTGACAAAGGGAATGGGTGAAATGTTTATTTTTAGGGGTCGTAGGTTTGTGTCTCTGTTGTAGCCGAAAATCATACATTTGGATTTGGTGGTGCTATATGGAGGTTTAGTGTGGCGAATTTGTTGTTGAGTTCTGTTAGCTCGTGTTGTAATACTGTTAGTGCGTGTGCTGGTGCTTTTGTTGGTGTCCATAGTACTATATCGTCGGCGTAGACTGCAATTTTGGTCGAAAAGTTGTCGGTGACGGCGGAATTTAGGGCTAAAATGAAGAGTAGGGGACTGAGGACTGAGCTTTGCATTAAACCTGTGGTGGGGAATTTGGTGTCTGAGGTGTGGGGCCCAATTTTTACTTGAAAAGATCTGTTGAGTAGATAGAAATGGAGGTAGTGCATCAGTCTGCCTTGTATGTCGATGTTGTGTAAGTGTTGTAATAGTGCTGTTATGTTGATGGTGTCATAGGCTTGTTTTTAGATCCAGGAAGACGGCGGTTGTGGAGTGTCTCCTGGCCGCCGCTTCCTAGATGTTTGTGATCAGGTAGGTGAGAGAGAGAGAGAGAGAGAGAGATGTGTGTGTGTGCTGTCAATCCCCTTGTATATTCTTCATTATTGCTTGAATGGCATCCACTTCAAGTTACAGGATGTAGCAAGCTGCATTCCAAACGTGGGACCTCCGTTGGCTCTGTGGATACAATCTGGATGAAGCCGGCAACCTAGGTGTCTTTCTAGTCAACTAGGTAAACAAGTTGGAACAAGGTTTTCTTCTATTTCGGTTAATCTGCATGGAAAAATAATTGATGAAGCTAGAAGAGGAGAATTTGCTTCGTGCATTCATATATTTCAGATATATTTCAGGTATGTTCAGGTTTCAGAACTAATTTTCACCACAAAAAAAATCATGTTGAACATCACACCGTTTCCACTCATTGGTAAACAATGTTTACCTTGACGACCCTGGGGAAATTTTACTTCGATACGAGGGCAAAATCGGTAAACACGGATGAATTCTCCTGCAGCAAAAATATTAAGGTAATCTCTGAGCTACGACCAGTCCGTGTTTACTGCTCCGCCCACGAGAAAGTGTACTTACTTCCTATGCGCTGAGTAGCCAGTGTATATTTATCCAGCCTCAGGTAGCCAGTGCGTATTTCTCCGGCCCCAGGCAGCCAGAAGTGAAAAAAAACCGGCTACTCGGCCACGAGCGTGGGTGACAGATATATGAAAAAATATCTCCGGTTGTGGTAACAACCTACGGTACCGTATTATCATTGCGTATGGATTGTATTTATCATCAGGCCGCTTTTCCTTTTAACATACCCAGTCAATTTGTATTTTCTAACCATACAGACATATACGTACTCATCTTGTTTCAGTGCATGTATCAGAAGCGTATAGAAACAATTTAGTAGCTATGATCGAGGGGACGGGGGGGGCTGAACAAAAACTCTGCCACTCCTGGTAAAGTCCATAGGTTTTAGCATTGCCGTGGTAACCCTGTCACCTACGAATTGTCCAGTCGCCGTCCAGAGATCGAGCCCGACGCAACAGTTCCGTTTTCAAGCGTAGTTTGTGGCGTGTGGCACGGCTCATATCACAGGTAACGAGATATGGCTGACATCACGTGAAAGCTCTAAATGTTGGCTATCCGTCTGGCACAATTTCGTTGCGGTCGGGTCAACGTTTTGCGCGTGCACGTCACGGAGGTCTTGAGAGAACGAGTGTCCGGCGAATGACCGGTCGCCCATGTATAGCATAGGAAGGATGTATAGCATATTCCCATGTATAGCATAGGAATAGCATGTAAAACTGAGATATTGCGTTCGGAAAATCACCAGTTTTAGCGCTCCCCATCGACCCGATTCAAACTGCAATATCTCGACAACCAATGGACTGATTAACACCAAACCAACACCTCAGTATTGCCACGGCAATTGTCAACATCGTCGTGGCAACCGTTTCCGAGTCAAGCGCCGCGCGCACGCGCGAGGGGTGTGAAAAGCGTAAGCGACGTTTTTGGGCGTTTTTCACGATTTGGTCTGGTTCTCGGAAACGGCTAAACTTAGCGACTTGTTGTCACCTTCACATCATGGCCCCATGTACCGACTATAATTTTCAAATTGACGATCAGTGACTGCAGAGTGTGCGGGCGCAGTCATCGTGACACGGGCTGCACGTGTTTCAGTCCGTAAAAAGGCTCCGCTTTCTTTACACCACTGTCGAATGACAATTCGTGGAGAAAGTTGCACGTGCAGATATCCCCACTCTTTGTGATGCTCACAAGTCCTCCGTATTTTATCCATCACCAATACTTTTGTTGCAATCGTCGATGCCCGCAACCGTTACCAGGCGTCACTTTCGGCAATCTCAAGCGGCGGACGGGCGGAACAGTATCCTGTCACCTTACAGAGATTGAATCGGACGCAACAGTTCCGTTTTCCGGCGCAGTTTGTTTTTCAAAGCTGGTTTCAGTGTGCACGCATCTACCTAATAAGTACCAAGGCGCTGTTGAAGCTGAACTTGTGTATGTTTGCGTAGGTGGTGTTTCGTCTCTGAGAGACGAGAGTCATGACAAGTATTGCAAACATGGTCTTGTCTTTGATGTTGGGCGCGAAAAATACTATTTTATCTCCAGGAAGACTTCCACTCCATTTGTCCAAAAGAGGAATTGAGTCTGACAATGACTGCGATCTCCTTGATGCTTAGTCATGATCATGGGAGCATTAAACACAGAACATGACCGTGAAAAGTGCGAAAATAGTTTTTCTGATGACAGAAACAAATCACATCATTCTCCAGCTTGGAATGCAACACAGTTTTCCTCTCATAATCCAGGATTCAGATTATAAGAAAAGCCCTCAAAGTCCTCTTCTCTATGCCAACCTGTAATGCCACATAATTTTCCTCTCCAATTCCAGAATTCCAAGACATAAACCCAACCTTGGTCATACCTGACTGAAGTGACACTTTTCTCGTTTCTCAGTCTAACATATTATTTCAGCCATTTTCACACACTGCAACACTTCTGTAATCCTTGCCATGACAACACATGTTTTGGTTCTTCCAATATGAGCCCTTATTTTAATAATTTCATCTGGTCACTTCCACGGGTTTTATTTATTTGTGTCAGGGCCATGTTTTGCCATAAGCAGAACTTGCTGCATTGACCAAGAGGTTTAAAAGAAATATATTACTTGAAACTAATGCAATATGTGACCTATGACACTCTGCCCTTGATATTGGTACTATAATTACTTCCTTATTGTACAAGGGAATTCAATTTGTATCGGCGAATTTCATTTTCAATGAGTCATTCGATTTGGAGAACAGCATATTGTAATATCATGTGTATTCGCATGATTTGGATGATGTAACCATTGATTCCCCTCAGAAATGCTTATTTTGAGTTTGAAAGCAAAATAACATACTATTATTGTTTAATATCTAAAAGAGTCTGGCCTGGTTTACCATACCTCCTTTTAAATTGCTTCTTCAATATAGGCACAATTTGTGTTCAATAATAAAAATGTTGAAATATCTAACCTGGTCTGATCTTTTTATATATTTTTGTCTGACATATCTTCAGCATATTTTCACAATAAAAGCAGCTTGACCTGTGGTTTTGTTTTGTTAAGTAAAATGTGTGCACAACATATTGTGAGTACATTAAACCACAATAATACGCACCATAGATGGATATTGACGGATACACACCATAGAAGCAAGATTGCCTTATAGTGTGTATTGTAATTTGACATATTATTTAATAATTGAAGATCGTATATAATTGAACAAGTTGGAGATCATGTATGGACTAAAGCGTTCTTCTTTGTTCCATTTCAGCGGCATGGTCGATATTTCGCGCTCACACACATGCATACGGGTCTTAATGTGAACTATCAACATGCGACAGCCTGGTGGTCTTCGATATTCTGTAGGTGACAGGCTGGACACTTTTTTTCACTTCTGCAGGCAGCCAGTGTGTATTTTTACGGCCCAGGTACAGTGGCACCCAGTGCACATTTCTCCGGCCCCAAGCAGCCAATGTACGTTGCTCTGGGCCCAGGCAGCCAGAGTGTATTTCTCCGGCCCGGTGTAGCCAAGGGTACATAACTGACACATGGTGACCCACCAATCGCAGCTGACCTCCGCAACACGTCGCAAGCCGAGCCCTGCAGTTGTTAAGCATTGTCGACAGCTGGTACTGCCAAACTCAGAGGTTCCCAATCCTGCCGGTGCCCAATCACGATATGCCAGCAGCTGATGCTGCCAACGTGAGAGGTTTCCAAGCTTGCTGGTGTCCAGTCACCCCTGACAACCTGAGAGGTTCACAAGCTTTCTGGTGTCCAGTCGCAATATAAGATGCGTGGACACTGTTAAACAATGCTGACAGGAAAAAGCTAGGATCATTTCAAGCGACGATCATCTTCAAAGGTAAAGCCGGAGGCGACCTTGGGCTGTACCCAGCCGTGACCTACCATGACCTTAGATACTTCCCACATGGAGTGTTTGGTAGAATCGTCCGATATTAACAGACACTCGGCGACGTTTTGCGATACTTCCATTACGCTGCATCTTCGCTCTCGTCCGTTTACCTGCATCATTATCGACAGTTCACCACATAGATCAGGAGAAGGAGCATCCTGTTTATTGATTCGTGCGCCAATGCTGGATTATAATAACTCATGTCGCCGGGTAGTCTGGTGACAGCTCATCTGCGGCATTGCCGCTGTTGTTGACATCTTCAGGTATTATGCAACACATCTGCAGTAGCATTGTTTTGTTTTTGTTTGCTTTTGCTTTTTTCTGGCATCCAGGCTGCACGACCGATGGTGGTGAATACGCTGATGAATTTGACTTCCAATAATACCGTTTTGTGCAACACGTGTTCACTTGTTCTCCATTGGTTATGACAGTCGGAGCCGACTGACATCAGCGCGGTCGGCTGCGAGCGATTCCCGCCGAGGCTCATAAAAACTATTCGGAATCCGGATGCCCCCCAGTGGAGTTGCCATTGCAGACGGGTCGGCTGCTGTCAGACGACGGCATCACCAATGCTGACGTCACGATCGTTGGGCCGACACGGCCCTGTGGTCAGCTGCCAACAGAGTCATCGGCTCAGTGGGGTCCAGCTGGACCGGTCCGAGCTGGACCCCACTGAGCATAACACTGAAATTGAAATGTTAAATTCTGATCCAATACGTATCCGTACGAGCCAATCCAATCAGCATCCGTATCGGGACTGAACATGGATATCCATCGGGAATTCAGTTGGTGAAAAAATTAAGCATTGCTAAAATCGTATTGGGTGCACTGATAAATAGCAACTAGACTATCAATAAAATGAAATACTTTAGCTAACAACATGCGCAAAATTAAACTGAACCTTTGTGAACATTGGGTTCCAATTTTCACTAGCAGCACTATATTTGTAGAAAAATGCAATTCTCACCTCAAATCACATGTCTAGTCCTCTAACATATGCCGTTTTATGGCGCATGAGCATCGGGAAAGATACATGAAATGGGACTTCTACTACATAATGAGATCCAACAATGGTATGCACAACAGGTGCGAAATGTAACATCAAAATACGCATGTTGTTCATACAAATTATTGACAATATCTTAAGTAATGCATGCCCTTACCAAGGATCAACCTGGACAAGAACCAGATTATATGCACAAACCACAAATTCGTCATAGCTGTTCTACAACCATTTCATTTAGAGCACAAAGACATAAATCTACCCATAGTCAACAGCCTGTTTCAGTTATGTGCGATTCACCTGCATATTTTGTACTTTCCATCTAGATACCTAGCTGACAAGGGGCACATTCCTCAAAGGAGCCGACAAAGTGTTGATAGTCAGGTAGATAGGTAGGTTTATAGGTAGGCAGGTAGGTGCCTGTCCAGCTCACCACCAACAAATTGCGATGAGCTTCTTTTTAAAGTGGCACAAGTCATGATACTACCGATTGGAGCTGTTGTTCCGATGTCTTCTGCCTATTAAGTTTGGATTTATATTCTGTTTTCAACCATAGATAATCTCTTTTTACTTATATTTTCAATGAAACACTGACATTTCTCACCACGTGCCGATACCGTCTGATCTATATTCGACTGCAGTCAGAGACGTTGAGATTGACCAGCTACTCTATGCGATATCGTATAAAATACGGTTTCTTACCTTAAGACCGGTCTTGACATATGACAGGGTACTTTCCGATTTACTTTCAAGGAGAGAAAGCGGAAAACGCCTTTGATGTATAGCATGCATGATATATATTTCGTATGTGTACTACTAACCTACAACTAACCTACAACATACTCTAACCAACTGAGCCACCCCGGTAGATCAGTTGGTTAGAGCGCTGGCCTGCACTGATCTCCCCTGTACTTGCAACACAGGGTTCGAGTCGCTTCGCGCGCTCGCATTTAGCCCCCGGCCGGGAGGGTCACTTGGCAGATGGCCCGATAAGGCCGGGGACGAGCTACAGGGCGACCGTGTCGGTGCATTGGCGGCACGTTAAACTTTCGGTCTAAATTCTGCCGTTGAACTGGAGTTCATGGATCGGGTGGTGGGGCCAGGGCTCACGCAACAAGCTCTGCTTAGCAATAGAACCGTGGTTCCTCAGGCCATCCCAACAACAACTCGGATCAAATTAAAAAAACCTGCATTCAAACCAAAACCGAGAGCTAAGTTTTGTCGGTAGTAGCTGTGAATCATTATTTTTATTTCGTTATGATTTCGTCATTATGTAATGGTTTCCCTAGTGATGTGTGCTTGTTTTCAGGTAGCAGCCTAGGCAGTTGATAACAATTTCCGGATAACATGCTATTTTCATACCAATATAGTGACGGATGCTGATTGGTATATACTACTCAAGATGATTTTGAGGAAAGGCTTACTTTTGGCAAGCCCACTGATAATCATATGATTGCAATCAACTGGATTGCATACAAGCTTGACGCTGACTGGAGGTTAATGTAACAGTGGAATGAATCAAGTTCAAGCTACATTTGCATATGTTTGATGTTGAGGGTAGGTGTATGGCAGCGCAATTGTTGATGAGCGTTCTGAACTAAATTCAGACAACTTTGTTTAAAACTGAGCATCATCTGATCCACGCATTTTACTTTCCGAAGTTATGGCTAGAAAACAGAAGGAAACATTGCGGTTTTGTTGACTAGTCACTTTCGCTACAAAAGTTGGAGCCAATCGGTTATCCAATCCGTGTCCGTCTATTTTTTCTACTATATCCGATCCGTTAAGTCATCGGCACCAAAGGGAGGCTCGTAGAGATGTCCTTATTCACTCTAATGTGAACAAACCTGCGGTTCGGCTCCTCAAGCACCTCCAATGAACCTGTCACGACCTCCTGTCCGAGCGAATGTGTCGGCCGGGCGGCTGTGCCAGGCTGAAGCTTGGGGTTCGGGCTCGGGTTCGGGTTCGTCGCCTGTGGTAATCATTCGCATCACTGCGAACGATCACCACAGGCGACGCGGCCGCGGCCGTCTCCCGACGGGAGTCGGCTCGTGTTCCGTCCACTTCTGCTTCGCATTTCCCGACGGTAGTCGGCTGCGCCCGCCACTTCTCCCACTGCCACTCGTGTCGGGAGGCGGGCCGCAGCCGGCCACCCCATCTGTGTCGGCGCGACACGCCCGCCGCCGCCCATCCCCCCTGACCTTTGGCCGGCCGTGGCCGTGCCGCGGGAAGAGAGCAGGCCGCGCCGACCGCCCGGCCCACCTGGGCACGCGGCGTCCAACGACCGGTGCTCGAGGCGTGCCGAGATCACTAGTCGGGGAGCCGGGCCGGCCGCATAGCTGTCCGGCCACGTCTGCGTGATGCATGGCCACGACCGTCGGCGGCCGCGCCCTGCACGGACCGCACGCTCGTACTGCCGCCCAACGGCCGATGCAATATTCACGCTTCGGACCGGTGCACAGTGTGATATCTCAAGGGAAAAACTGGCCATAAATGGATTTCTCGACTACTTTTTTATGCCGTATTTCTCGTGCCATTGTATCAGAAAATAATTCAAGCACAGTTTTTATGAAAATTTTCACAAGATTTGACATAGAAATAAGTCAATGAACATGGACAACATTACGTGAGGAAAAAAACGACGCACACGTGCATAAATGTTGTCACTGTTTGACGATTGATAAAGGTAAGCTGCATTCTGAAAACCTGGACAAGTGAGATGGGAAATTATAGCTGAGAACATTCTTATTGCGTTAAGCAATTCAAAAAGGCATACACCAATTAAAAATATGCTATTTGTCGTCAAACAATCAGTAATTGCAATAGTCGTTCAACTTATTCGTACCTCGAAGTTCAAGTAAGGTTTAAAAAAAAACCACAACAGCGCACAGCCAGAGACCAATCCCAATGAAATCAGCGATCCTTTGACTATATGTGCCGCAAGTTCCAGCTGCACCTAGCGGCTCTAACACCGATAGTGATCAATTTTATCCCGATAGGCCGCGGTGCGGTGCGGTGGCCAGCCCGGGCGGCATGGGAAAGCTTAAGTCGGACGCCGCGACGCGTCGGCTGGCGGGGGGTGTCTTGACCGGGTAACCTGATCCAGTGGCTGCTATGTCAAAAAGTCCCCTAACTGATGAGGCGACTGAGTCGAGATAGGTCACGCACAGCACCTCCCACGGCAGGGAAGCTGTCTTTGCCTGTAAGGTTCGGATCATTGTGGTTGGATTTTGCGTACAGTGAACATGGAGGTGCGCATCAGCAGAGGAATTGGTGGACTTGTTAACCAGTGCAAAAGCGTCTGGGCATGGGAACTAGCTCACGTGTTTAATTATAGTTTGCAGTTTATCATGGAAAAAATCCCTTAGGGATGCCTCCGAAGTGAGTCGTCGATTGCGGACTTGAGAAAGGCGACCGACTTACTGCCAAGAACTTACAAGGAAAGTGGGGTAAGTGCACGCGAGCCCAGAACAAATTCATAAGTCAGTTTGCGACTAATCTTTCGGGAAACGAGGTGTTCACGAGGTGTCCCTGAAACGTGGTGACCGCGTCGTGAGTGATGATGAAGCCAAGACTCGCCTTGATGACGCGACCGTGAGGAGAGCGCGAGGGCGACCAACTAGAATCTACGATCACATCAGCTCCAGTTCTCAGCGTCGAGCATCGTCAAGAGTTACTCAACAGCACAGTTCTCTGCAGCTCGTGGAGGTTGCCAAGCAAAGTGCTCGTGCTGCGAGCATGAAGGACGCAGCTTTAGTGTTGCGACAGGCGGGGTCATCACCGAATCGGCCCAGCAAGATTCGGGGGGCTCTCGGAAGCTGAGGTGCGCCAACCTGAGTGCATATCTTAGTGATGTATTTTGGCGTAATCTCGGCCACTCAGGACAAGATCTTGGATCTATTCTGCGTAGCAATTATAAGGTCACATTTCCACTGCGGAATACTCGCATAACAAATGCTCACTAATAATCATCCAATATATGAGCGCCAACTGACTTCACTTATGACGTCACCATAATGTCATCATGGATGACCCGACATCGATATTTTAACACAAGGTACACTTGATACTCATGTAAACGTGTGCAAAATTTGAGCTATCTATCTCAATTGGGTCCGAGATATTTCGCGTGAGCGAAATGAGTGGGCGGAATGCTCCCTTCCCTCTAGCAGGTATAACCTGTGACATTCCTGAGTTAGGCAATATTTAAGACCATAAATTTTCCCCATATGATCCAAATTTAAACTCTTTCGACTAAGACCAAAATCTCCCCAGTAACTAGCATACTTTGTCCGCTATGATTTATGGCCAGTTTTTCCCTCGAGTTATCACAGTGTGCGGTGGCGGCCGACCGCCGCCGCAGCCGTTGGTCGGAGATGACGAGTGATGAGAGGCTGGTCCTCCGACACTTTCCGACTGCCTGGTCGGCCAGAAATGACGATTGGTTAGCGGGTGGTCGTCCGACACTTTCCGACTGTCTGGCCGGCCAGAAATGACTGGCGAATGGATGGTCTTCCGACACTTCCAGACTGTTTCGACAGGTGGCAGCGGTGCAGAAACCGGGAGCAGAAGTGGCGAGGGTAGCGGCCATCCACAAATCTGTGCCAGCTTCGCGTGCCGCTGACTGGTGGAGAAGGCGGCGCCAATTGCAATTGCTGTCCGATGTTCTTCAGGCCGGGCCGTTGATTGGTGGAGAAGGCGATCCTAGGATATTGCAACTGCTGTTCCGATGTTCGTCAGGCGGCATCTTTATCATCCTTTTCCCATTGGGGAAGCTCCTGTTCTAACACTGTTTTCTGGATATATTGGCAGGACGTATCAGTGCTACCGCAACTACCCGTAAGCTCCTGTTGCCGAAACTCGCACACCGCGCCAGCGCCTGAGTCATCTTACGGAGTAGGCACCTGTACAGAAATGTGACGAAAAACGACAGAAGGAAATTAAGAGTACAGCAAAGAGTAAGACGACTGGGTAGTGGATGACAAGCATTGGCACTGACGGCACAACAAGAACACCAAGTAAGACTACTGAATAGTGGATACTAACTATTTGAATCACGTATGGAACAGCAGAAATCGACTGAAAGCACTGAGCATACTTTCTTCGATTTTGAACTATGTCCAGAGCACCGATATGAAAGCATTGGCACAGGGGAAGATTTCTCAGTCAACAAGAGATCATCTATCGTAGTCATGTCCACAGACTGAAACGGCCACACTTCACACACCTGACTGCGTAGCGCCGCAAGAACGCTCACAAATATAAGCTAATATTTCCTTCACAGCAGGTGGCAAAGGTTACAAAGGCAAAGACAAAGGCACCTGCATAGGGTACCTTTCTAATGAAGAAGTTTTGTAAATTTATTCACGGTTCCAGCTTGCCATTGGTTCTTGAATGTTTAATTTTTTAAATTTTAATTCTTGTTTACTTGCCGACTTGAATTTGCTTATATACTTGCAAGTTGAAAGAAGGTAATTAAATTTGCAAATATACTGCAAAAGGCTGTTATGTTGCTCCATGATCTTCTTTGACCCATGTAGCTGATAAAATATTTCGTCGTGACGTAAAAAGTCTAGGCAGTCATTGGATTTCATGAACATTCTATTAGCACCAGTAGCATTACTACATTTTCAAAGAAGACGTGAGAAACGTAACTATTGACCAACCATCATTGAAGAGAAGCACTCGAATGCTCGCTCAAATCCCCTTGGGACCGAGCTTGGCAAACTAAACACGCATACTCAATCGCTTGCCTGTAATCATTCGAAAAACAAACTCAACCTTGTTCACGTACCTACTCGTAGGTCCTACCAACTTTGGAATTTAGAGGTGCAAGGAACGTTTTCGGCACAAGGTAACCAGGAAAGCCAGCACTAAAACTTTTGCCAAGTTAATGTTGCTCTGCCGAAAAACACCCCTGATCTAAATCCCTGGATTCGCCCATAGTCATAATGGATGACATGGACATACTTCAATTGCTATCTCGTTGTGGTTTAGAAAAGCCCAGTGTGGGCTTCTCTGATAACTGAATAATTGAGCGTCCGCCATTTACCAATTAGCACAGTAGTTGGTTGCGGACGGCTAGTACCAGCATAAGCTTCACACTTTTGCACTGAATGTAATGAATGTTGAAAACTTCCTTAGCCCACAGGGCCATGTCTGTTTAGGCCTCTACGCTTGAAATAATTAACTAGTTATTACTTATTTTCACTTGCTATGCAACTGACGAGGACATATCTCAATAAAAAAACAGGCAATGCGAAGCCGTTCCATATTTCAGCCTTGCACCGACGATGACGTTGCTGCTTCGCACGATTGTTTTCACCTGTTTAATGATTGGCAGATCTACGATCTTGCTGAAGCCTTTTTACGCAGTTGTATGCTGTTCAACACGCTGAAGGTCAACCGATGCATCGTTGACGGTGATTGGCAAGATTGCCCGAAGTTAGTCGTAATTGACCAATCATCGTAGTCGCTTTCTTCTTCGTTAAAGGCTCCTCCCCGACGCGGATACACGGTTGTCTGAGCTGATGTGTCGATGCTGGGTCCGCCCAACTGCCGTGCACCGCTCAGTGGTTGGGCGTGAGTCACCCTGGGCTGAAGTTTATCAAGATTATTGCGTGGAAGAGCAGCCTTCAAGGTCGAGCAGGTCGAATTCGCACGCACTCTGTTCCTATATTTAACGATGGATTTCCAAATTGTTACTGCGTATGATGCGTACAAGACTTTGGAACAAACTCCGAATATTGTGCTGTAATATTATTGCCCGTTGAGGAAATAAAGCAAAAACAGGAGTGATGGGTTGATCCCCCATTTACTCGTTTGCATTTAGTATTGGCTTGACTTAATCATAACGGTCAACGTTTCAACAACTTATTTTAGAGTTCCCATTCAGTTATTGGCTCTCCTGAGCACATATTCATGATTGATCAATCCTATGTGGATGTTATCATGTGCCCAAGAAAATTGCACGATACCCATATTGTCCATGGGTCATTCCACGTCAAATCGCACAAGAAATTCCCCGACCCCCTCCGATTTTGATGAAAATTGGTACACCTGTAGTACCAAGTGAAAGAACCCACATGCCAACTTGCAGCCCAGAGTGACCTCTGGGGTCAGATCTAGAGGTCATCCTAGGTCACGATTTTTTACCGACTTGACATCAATAAATTGCAAATATCTCAGGTGTTATTTAACTTAGCGGAATGAAATTGGTGTCAAAGTGCGCAGAAGCCCTGGGCCATTCAGAAATATGGCAAAGGTTGCACGTGACCTCCCCGTGACCTTTGACCTAACCAGGTCAAAGTATACAAATATATTTTTATATATGTTTGCCTGCCCCTAATTCGACAAAACTGTGCTATATTAATGGTCGTGATATTATCTAAGAACCTGCGAAAAAGAAAGGCGGAGACTTGAAAACTTTTTTAGATATCAGCCTTTGAGTATTGTCATAGGACCAAATGGATGCATGCCCCAAGGCTATTTACCATATCATCGATGATAACTCTGGGTACCTTCGTCCGATTATCCTTAAATTTGGTGCGCAAGTCATTGGTGGCAAACTGAACTATTTTCCAGATTTTCAGGTTGACATGACTTCACATGAACTAACATGACCTTGGGAAGTTTGTATTGCCTAAATACATGCAATATTGCAACTTACGTGAATATTCACGCCAGTAATTTTCAACTAACTATTTGTGGCACTTTTGCAGGTGAGGCCGACACTGGACCGGTGACCAAGAAATGAAAATGCTGCACCCTAACGTCGGTTGCGGGGGGGGGGCGTCATGCGTTCGCGGCGTGATAAGGAACGGGCGACGAGGGAGAGATTACACGCGCCGCTCGTGAGAGGGGAGGTGGAGGTGCGTGTATTGACAACAGTAGATAATCCTTTAGAAAGATAACGACACAATGGAGGTGTGGGTGGTGGTCTGTGGCAAAGTCGGCCATGCTCAGTGTTTGTTGTGATTCCCTGGAAGTCGGAGGTCGAAATGGGCAAGGCGTCTGGATACGAGCGGCGAAGTGAAAGGTGGACGAAGTTCTGTGATCCCTTACTTCGATACAGGGGTAAAACTGTAAAACATGGCTGTAGACCGGTGATTACAAAATGGATCGAACAAAACCCGGATCTTGACTTAGATCGGAGCAAATACTTATGCACTTCCTGCCGACTGACGCTTTTGAAGAGAAAACCGTCAAATCCAGTCGAACAGCGGGCGCCGCAGCAGCCACCAGCGGAACCGGGAACACCAGTGCTTCAGACGGCCGATGACAGTAACGGATCTCTCCAAGCAGAGGCAGCACCTTCAAATACCGATTCTACAGATGTAGACCAAACAGTAGATGCCATAGACCAGTCCGCACAGGCACTTGGTGAGACCCCAATCAAGCGGAAACGGCTACGAACTTCAAAGAAGTACAGACGGACGAAGATGTCCAAAATCACAGCGGCTTTCCAGAAACGAGTTTCAAGTATCGATACAGAGTCCGTCCCTTGCACCGACGAAGACGAAAAACAGAAAGCAAAAAGTTTTGCAGAAATGATGGAGCAGCTGCGACAGAAATTCAGAACCACTGATAAACCAAGTGAAAAATACAAATATTGACGGTAGCGCCAAGTTCATGGACAATTCGCAAGCTGATGGAAGAGTTTGGTGCGTCGCACCATCAAGCAAGGTGCGCCAAACGCTTGCAAGACGCGTCAGGGTGCCTCTCGGTTCCGAATCCGAGGCCTGGAAAGTACTCAAAAGTGAGACTGCAGAACTAGTGAGGGACTTCTACAGAAGCGAAGACGTGAGTCGTGCAATGCCTGGAACTAAAGACTTCGTTTCTGTCCGGAGCAAAATTACACGCAAAAGGGAGCGAGTACAGAAACGCCTTATCCTCTGCAACCTAAAAGAGGCCTATCGGTGTTTTAAGGATCTGTACCCGCAACAAAAATATATTTTTTTCCAAATTTGCGGAGCTACGTCCGGGGGAATGTGTACTGGCAGGTGCGAGCTGTACCCATTGTGTGTGCGTATGCGTGCATCATGAGAACGTGAAGTTAATGATGGCTGGTGGCAAGGTAAGCGACATCACTGTGAATGTGGTTCAGCTGGCATCCTATCATCATTGTTTGGCTCAAGTTCAGTGTAACCCGCCATCGTTGCTTTGTAAGGAGCGTAAATGTGAAGAATGCCCAAAAGTGTCGGAATTCGGCGAACAAATTTTGGCTGAGTATGATAACCGAGAAATCGATAATATTGAGTACCGAAAGTGGACTAATACTGATAGGTCCACCTTAGAGGTGGTTACGCAAACTTCTGAAGATTTTGTGCGATCATTTTGCGAGCAGCTGGAAATACTTGTAAAGCATGATTTTGTCGCCCGTGCCCAAGGTAATTATCTGAAAGGCCTAAAGGAAACACTAGCTCCTGCAGAGGTAATTGTTATTGAATTTTTTTCCGAAAACTACGCTCTGGTTACACAGGATGAGGTACAGTCCCATCACTGGAACAAACTGCAGTTGACAATCCATCCGTTTGTGTCTTATTGGCGAAACAACGCAGGGGACCTTAAACATTTTTCTTACTCTGCCATTTCCGACTGCCTGACGCATGATACTGTGGCTGTCCACCTGTTTCAAGGAAAACTCATTGAGCGCCTGGAAGCAGAATTAGGCCAGCGCCCCAAGAAGATATTTTATTTTTCAGATGGGGCTGCCTCGCAATACAAAAATTGTAAGAATTTCCTAAATTTTGCAGAGCATTCCGTCGACTTTGGAATACACGCCGAGTGGCATTTCTTCGCAACCGCTCACGGAAAGGGACCGTGTGATGGCATTGTAAGGAGGCTTACATTTTTCGGCACCAAAATTTATATATTTTCCTATCCGAACAGGCCGCCAGACATCCAGTCAGATCCTGGCCGTCTTACCCGTCCCGTACAAACACTTGCCCGGAAAGCGCCCGCGTGTGGCGCCGGCGCCTACGTCAAAGCGGCTGTTCCATCAACACGCCGCACATGCTAGTTGCGCCGGCGCCCAAGATCAAACGGGCCGACAACAGACGGCAAGCGCAAGTAACGGTTCAGCCCCGCGAGTGTACCGGAGGTGCAAACACCATCTGGGCTACCCTCCGCCCCCCGGAAGAAAGGACATCGGCCCGTGAGGTCGGTGCCCTGACCTAGATCCGTCACCACCCAAAATCTAGAACGCCATGAAGGCCCCAGGCGGCAAAAGCCAAGAACCAATAAAAAGCGCGAGCTCACCCCGAAGTCCTGGGAGTGGGTACAGGAAAAAAAGAGGCGGAGCAATAGCAAGTTGAAGAGAACAGAACAGAACAGAAGGAGAGAGAGAGGAAGGGAGACGCAGGGAGAAGGGTCTGGAACACGCTCGGAGGTTGACGCCGGACCGACGCCTGAGGGTCGTCCAGCGGTAGCCCGATGGCTGAGTTTTCGGATGGAGGAGAAGAAGCACTCAGCCAAGGCCACTCGCCACTCACCATCGGAAATGTGAGTGCTAAACTTCTGGCGTGTCATCCTCTTTCCCACCGAACCAACCTAAATTCTCTTCCGCAGCTTCTGCCTTCTTACCAAATTCATTGCTGGGAGCGACCTGTCTCATGGGGGGGGGGGGGGGGACCAAATATGATAAGTTTAGGATGGGGAGGAGGTGGACGGATTATTATTATTATTATTAGGGTTTTAGGGTGCGTCAACCCCAATTGGGTTATTTTGTGAGGTGGACGGAGATGTCGGAGATGGCGGGATGTATATGAGCAGTGTGTGTGTAGTGCGATGCGATGCGGTGTATGTAAGGGCAAATATATTAGAGTAAGCATATAAATTCTCTAAGTGGCATTAGCAAAGACCGGTGGTGGCATTTCGGCAGAAACGGACTGGAGGAGCGGTAGAGCAGGGCCGGATAAAATAAGATAGAGTGCAGCAATGGATGACGTCAGACCTACGACCCTAACGAACGGTGCCCGCGTAGTAAATACCTCAGCGACCAGGCGCGAGGAGGGGAGGATATTTACGTCCAGAATTGAAATGGCGGCCGTGCCGCGGGTGATGAGGGGTGCGCGCGCGCTCTGACCGGGTCATCAACTGCCCACCCGTAGACGGAGATCGTACCATGAGTACTTCCCGACAAGGTGGAATCATTTACACAATTATGCTTGGATATGTGCATGATATCAATTTGTACTATAAAGTACATTTGTAAGCGAGGCAGCCGATCTGCAAGCCGTCCTCCTATGGACTGAACGTTTTCCGAGCGACGGTGGTGAATGTTGAAGCCAGTTGAATTGCCTAAAATATTATTACTGTTATATATATGACGCGCGTTTGGTCAAGGCCTGATTGCCAGAGGGTGCGATGAACGGACACTTCGGGGGTATTAGTTCACCTGCTCTGGATCTTTGACCACAAAATCACGCTGGCCTCTGCGATCCAGAGGTGCAGGTGAGGTGGCGAACATGGTATGCATGTGGGAGGGGCTGGTAAAGGGGACACCACAGTGCGTTCGCCGGAAGTCTGGCGCCGGACTATAGGGTATTTGCAAAACACTGCCCGGTGGTTTGTCCACCCCCGAACCCTGCACGTGGGCACGGTTAGTGCAGACAGTTCGAGGGGCATGATGGACGGGTTTGGCATGCCATAAGACCCAAAGGCCAAAACTCATAGGGCCGGCCAGGATATAAAGACGACCGGGTACATGACCAACGTGGTAGGGATCCGTGCCCGCCCGTGGGTTATGTCCGACCTGGTCGCAAGTGTACGACGAATAAGGCCCGGCGCGGCATTGATCGAACTTAAGGTTAGGTGTGTCGGTCAAAGACATTAGAGCACTTGTATCAGCCCTCGGAGTCAGTACGATGAGCCCCCTCGTTGCAGTTAAGACTTTGTCCAGGGGAGAAACGCTGCTAATAATGGCTAGGCCAGCCATGATTGGCAGTGAAAGGTTTACTTGTTCGGGCCGGTAATACCATCAAAATTAGAGCATTGGTCTGTCGATCTATGTGTTTGTGTATCGCTGAAAAGGGTGGGGGGTCGGGAGCTAAATTTGAGGACCAAGCAATTCATTAATTAATAAGGAGAGCATGAATGGGGCGAGCGAATGTGAAGTGAATGAGGGGAATGAACGTGAGTAGGTAGATTTAAGGATCAGCAGAAGCCGCCTGGGGCTCAACACAGGCACCTATTTCGTGCGGAACATTGCACAAAATTATTATAATACTAGCGTCCAAAAAGTCCCAACACAGACATGTCATTCAAACCAATGACAAATTTAATTGTCATCAATTCTCTCATGCAACGTATTCATTATAATCTGGCTAAAGACTCTCACTTACCTATATGGTGTTCCCAAAACTCTGACCTCGCACAAATATAAATTCGTGTTAGGGACGGCAACTCAAACCAACATCACGACGGCTGGGGTTTGGGGATGTGTGGTGGAATTGGCGGTGAAAGACAACAGAATACACCACTGACAGTTTCAGTTTAGTTTAGGCTGCATGGATAATACATTGTACACACCCCTTCACACACCCACTATCTAAAATACATTTCACACACCCATAGCACTCAGTCGAGTTTAAGTGAGGTTAGCAACAGATAAAACACGCTCGAGGTTACATTGTAACACACAGTCTATCACGTATACATCCCACACACCCATACACACCCACCACACTCACCGTATCCACAAACCCGCACCCCACACACCCCACCGACGGCAGAGCCGCCACCCCTACAGCAATGGTGGGACGTTGAAAAGGTTAGCTAAATAGGCAAGTCTGCAAGGAACTCTGATTGAGACCCCGGACCAGTTTTATCAGTTTGTAAAAAACCATGCCACCGGCACGTGCGTGGAGTATATTCCCAAAACCGAGTGGGTCAAAGAAACCAAAGCGTTGAATGACATATTCGCTGCTGCTCGCACAATACCGGCAACAAGGAATGTCCATCGTGTTACTCCGTCTCCACGTAATTGTATGGTGGTTGTGAAATGGTTTTCCGGCAGTGAGACGGGCCGTGAGGTACGTATGGCGAAAAAGGTTGGTAGTTCTTCGTGAATAT
>JAOTOL010000871.1:102500-105000 GCA_034440575.1 Imbricaverruca yamaguchii | reverse complement strand
CAAGGCGAAAAGGTTGCCGCCTGCCGGCAGAAACGTTGAACTACAGTTGGTGTGATAAAAGTGTGACAAATCTGGCGCGCTATCAGAAACATACTATTTCGGGTCCTTGTAACTCATACTATTTCGGGTCCTTGAAATTTGAGAGTGTGAGGGCTCTTGCAAAGCTGTGAACATGATGAATCAAGTGGATAAGGTGAGCAAGTCCAATACATATTGTTGTGTTCCACAATGCAAATCATTGCACAGGAGGGAACCTGAAGTCAGCTTCCATCGCTTCCCGAGAGATAAGTTACTTTCAAAAAAGTGGCACAACATTTTAAAAATGGGCAAGAAAGCATCAAAGCACATGAAGGTATGCAGCAAGCACTTCAAGAAGGATGATTATATACTTTCTGGTATGTATATATGGATGAAGGCTTCATAAAACTATTGGTGTTACCAGCATGTAATTCAACCATATTGCTTTCATACACATAATAATAAACTGCATATCTACATGTACAATTAGCATGTAATGCAAAAGGTAAAATTAAGCAACCTTGAGGAATTGTCGGTATTTAAATCATGTGCACATAAGGGATGCGTTCAAATTTATTTGGTATTTATATAAAGTTTTGTGCCAGTTTTGGACTCGTGGTGAAGCCTATTATGCAACTGACCATATTCTTCTACATCAAATGAATTATTTTTTGTCTATCTCTTATTATTACCCTTTTGATATCTTTTGCATACAATATCTTACCAGTGGCATCTTATGGACATCGCTCAACCAAACGCTTTCCAAGTAACATATCATTCTAAATCTATTTTCTTACCTCTTAACATTCACTCTGAAGGTTCATTTGCTTGACAGTACATTAGCTTAGATAAAAACTGCTACATTTTGGTCTCATGATTCTTCGCTTTCTTGGTCTTCTTTCCAGAGTAATTCTGCTATTGGTGTTGCATAATCAGGGATTCACCACTATTGTATACCTAATGTTGGGTAATGTAGCATGCATACTCATGTTGTAATTGTTATACTTGTCCCACATTAATGCTGCACCAATGTCGGCAATCGCAGTGATTGATGTATCCATGAACATGTGCCAGTGAAAAATAGAATGATTACTCTATAAATATTTAATTCCCATTTTTCTGCAAGCTAATATGGCATGCTTTGCTGTTATTTTTCGCAATTGCTATGAAATATAGGTAGGCACTAATCGAATTGATTGGTTGGTTGGTTATTTGAGTTTTAGGGTGCATCGACCAGGTTTCGTCATTCAGTGCCCATTTACCCTTTTCAGGTCTCAGACCACTTACTGATCGGATGAAAGATGTGGCTCTCCATGCTCTTATGCTAACTTCTGTTGCTAATTGCAGCGTACCCATCGAAGAAACCTTACTTGAAGAGGAATACCTTGCCTTCTCAAAATCTGCCTGTTTTGAGCTGTTCTAGAGCTACTTCTGCAAAGCAGAATGCTCAGCTTGATTTCCGCCGGTTGAGAAAACAACTCAGAGATGAAAATGTACAGGAACAGCATGAAGAACTGAGAGCTCCTCTTCCTGCATGGGGGGAGCACGTCCACAGCATCTTTGACCCTGAGATCATCCTCCAGGAGTCAGGTCAGTGCCTTGATCAGAATTATGCTGTTAATTTTCCCATCGCATAGTTCAGATAATTGGCTGTGCCTTTTCTTGGCATACATTAGTCTTGCTATTGATATCACAGCATTCAATACTATGCTGTTTGTAATATTTTAGCAGGTGTACAGGTGCGTGGCCATGCAATCTTCTGCACACTTGGCGTGGAACTGCATGGGAACAATTGGTTCAACTGGTTTTGGTCACGTTCATAAATTGACGAAGCCCCAGCCTCCATTGTCATGTGCAACATCTGTGTATGTACATAATTTCTCATACTTGCATAACATCGAAATTGTAACTCCTTTAGTTGCCTACCAAGAGTCGGCGGAGGTGCCTGATGAAACTCTGGTGGACACTGAAAATGTACCTCAGCTGCCCAGCATGGACGCCGTGCACTCCGTTCTAAAACAGCACGGAATATCATCACCAGACGTCATCAACCAGCACAACCATACGATCATGAACATGCTGGATACAGAAGAAAAGCTGCGAGTAGCAACTGGAATTAACAGTTTTGCTTTGCTTAATGCACTTGACACCTGCTGCAAGAAACAAGTAGGGAAGGATATAGACATGTCCACAGGCATCATTCTTGTATGTATGAAGCTTAAGCTCAATCTTTCTTTCAGCTTTTTGGCAATACTCTGTCGTAAATCCGGAACTGCATGTAGTAATATCTTCTATCAGACTTTGCCAACTCTAAGTGCAGTGCTAAGTGACGCAATCTTGTGGCCAGACAAAGCCGAGGTAATGGCAAATATGCCACGTTGCTTTGGGAAATACAAAAACACCAGAGTGGTAGTTGACTGCACTGAGGTACCTGTCGAGCGTACAAAATGTCTCTCTTGTAGGCTGGCTACTTACTCCTACT